>BLKR01000750.1:380000-411302 GCA_011170035.1 Teleogryllus occipitalis | reverse complement strand
CAGTAAATGTGGAATGTTATCTCAATTTTGTTATTTTTTATTTCAATCAACTATAAGTTGAAATCTATTAAACAAAATAATTTAGAACAACAACATTTTCAGTTTGCGAGCGGGACCATTTCCTAAAATTGCTTTTTAACTACTAGGTCATGTAGCGATCAATGTAATTGACGACATTGGTGTAACTGTAGGGGAAGCACGACACGTATGGACAACACGAGCATAAACAAAACACTCGTGCCCGAGGCGAGATTCAAACCCCTGACCCTTCGAGCCAAGGCAGATGCGGCCTTCATGACCCCGGCTATCCAGGCCGGCGCGGGGCCCTTCAGAGCTGTGGGCCCCCCTGCATTGCACCAACTGCTTCCCTGGAAGCTCCTCTGCCCCAGCTAGTCAAACCTATTTTGATGTATTCATCAGTAGTTCCCCTCTTTTCAAACTCACGTTAAAAAATTAGAAACTGTCCAACACAATTTTTTTAGAACTGCAGTTAACTGCCACTTAACTGCATTTGTCTGATCCATTTATAAATCACGAGTAAGTAACTAGTTCACGAATTTTAGGTATTCCCTCTCTTTCCTCATTGAGAAACTATCATGATTTACACTTTTTATACAAATTAGTTAATGGCGTTAATTGCCCACTTCTGCTGGAACAATTGAGGTTTCTGGTTCTCTCTGCTTCAAGAAGAAACAATATTTTTTTCACTTGAACTATACACTGCAGTTAACAGCATACAACAAATAATCAGATTTCATGGATGTATAAATTAGCAAATAACCTTTGCATTGATCTCCGGGAACCTTCCCATTCACACTTTACAAGAAATGCTAAAAATAAGCCATTACTTTTTTATTGATACATAATTGTAATATTGAATTAGATATTTTGAGAATTTCATTGTTATTTTTTTCAGCAATCTATGTTAACATAATTCATATATTTATTTATATATCACGAGAACGGCAGCAGGGGTCAATATGACACCTACATCGTGTTGTCAATACTAAATTAAGTTTTTAAGTAATTTGTGTGAAAACATTGTGACTTCTCCTCATTTTCCATTCTCGGAATTTATAATATATTATTTTTCATTGTTTTATCACGTGATATCCCTAGAACAGGAGGGGTCATTTTGACACCCATATTATTTCCTTTGTAAAACTACCATATTTTGAACTTAATCGGTGTTGGTTCGGTCTAATAGTTTCATTATCATGAAGATACTACAGTATCGCAATCTTAGAAGATATCCCTTTCCTCCAGGAATGATGCGATATCTATTGTACAGTTTACACTGAATATAGAAGTGATAATTGTTCCCTTGCTTGATTTGCCGATTGTAACCTTCGGGGAATGTAAAGAATGAAACAAACGCAAGTTTAAATGAATATCGATCTGTGATAAGTTTCTTTCCATTTTCCATTCTCATTTTAGTTTTCTAGTCAGAATGTTGTAGCTTGTGTAGTCATAATGTCAGGTTCAATTGTCTTTCTGTTCACGAGTTGTCTCGAATGCTAGAAAATTCGGATTTCGAGTCCGGAAGTGATACAACCGATAGAGATGATTTTGTGCCAAGGAATAATGATGAAGCAAGTAGTTTGAGTGATGAGCATTCAGCGAAAGAAGATGCGATGGTTTACATCAACCAGCCCAATCTTCCCCTCCATCATCTCAATAGGAGCATCAAAATACCCTAATAGTGAAAATGGTTGCCAGAGATGGAACTGAGTGGGAGATCCTCAGTGCCATCGCCTCGTCAGCTGGAAGAAGAGAGGCTGTCAATTTCTTGAAAGAACAAAGTGGTCCCACTACGTGGGCATACCAGCGAAAGAGTGGATCTGTGATAATTTCCTTCCGTTTGCTATTTGATGAACCAATGCTTCGCCTCATGATGAAACACCAAATCAGAAGCAAGAAAAGTATTGAAAAAACCAACCAACAACTGGATCATGTCTCTTAAAGAGTTGGGAGGCCATGATCGGCATCATGTACGTATGAGGAATGTTTTGTGCAAAGAGTATCTCTGTATATGATCTTTGGTCTCGTTTATGGGGACCAAAATTCATAAAGGACACAATGCCACGAGACAGATTTTGTGAGCTTCTCAGATTTTTCAGTTTTGACAACAACTCAAGCTGAACGTCTTTGTGCCGATAAGTTTGATCTGGTTTCAGAAATGTGCGAGAGGTTTGTAGAAAACTGCATTAGTTGCTATCGCCCAAGCGAAAATTTAACAATCTATGAGCAATTACTTTTGAGCAAAACTAGGTGCAGATATGCCCTATTTATATTAGAATTTATGCCGTATATGACCAGTTTATGTCAGATTTGTCAGAAGATGTACACAAAGAAGAAGAAGAAGAAGAAGAAGAAGAAGAAGAAGAAGAAGAAGAAGAAGAAGAAGAAGAAGAGACTGTAGTACTGGGGCCATTCAAAAAGCAAAAGAAGTGCCAGATCGGTTTATTCAAAGGCAACAAAACCAGAGATTTGAGTGAGAAATGCCGCAAACCATTTGTGGAAAATGTGCCCAAAAAGTGGAAATCAGTTGCAAAAAAATGTATTTAGGGTTTTAAGATGCTTTTTAGATATGTAAGAAAAATATGCTCACCAAAATAAAGCTATTTTGAAAAATAATTCGAATTTCAATACATCATATCATATTCATGGTGTCAAAATGACCCCTTCCCACTGTTATAGTGACACACACACACGCGCGCACACACACACGCATGCACGCACGCACGCGCGCACTTTTGTTGAATAACCTTTTGCGGGCCACAATAAATGGCTCTGCGGGTGTATCAGGCTGTATCGAAAGAAATGAGTTCAATGACTTAGCGAAATAAGTTAGTTTTTGATGCAAGAACAACATTGCGCCAATAAATTCGTTTTTGAAATCTGTGTAGGAGTGCAATAAACCCCATAAACATCCCATTTTTCAGTCTTTTTTGCTACGTTTAGGAAAATAATATTATTTAGTGGTATTTTCATCAACAGATTTTTGTCTAAGGTAGTGCTCACGTTAACCCGGAATAATTTTATGACCATAAACATTGTTTATTTGACTACTACAGAAATAGACATTTTTCAAGTAGCCATAGCATTTATTCAGAATACTTTTAATTTCTATAAGCTTAAAATCTCTTTAAGTAGAAATTTGAACAATTTAACTATTTTACGGCAATGGACAAAAATTGATCGTACCTGTACTAACGTATTAATGTTATAGCTGCACCTGTAGTAACATTTGAGCTGTATTGTGTCCTATTTCTTTATTTGCTGTTAGGGTGCTTTGAACAGGTTTGTGGAGACATTTGGAAGCTACTAGACTTCAAAGAACACTATATGGCATTTGGAAGCCCACGAGTTATTTTTTCAATCTTTTGTTTTGGAGCAAGAAAGAGTATCCATGACACTGTGCACACTGCCCGGGCCTGCGCAGCTGAAGGAGGCACATTCATTAATGCATTCTGAAAAGCCATCCTTCCTTTTTTCAGATTTTTACTGTATTTCATAAACTCTGTTAATGAAATTTATTAACATTTCCAAGTGAAAAGATTATGCACCTGCAAAACGTCTCATCATTTGAAAACCTGTGCCCCGGAACTGGCAGCCCCTCTTACACCCATGTTTCAAAAATTGGGGGATATGGAAATTTTACCTGAAGACTGGAAAACAGCTAGTCACACTAATCTTCAACAAGGGAAACAAGTTGGATTCTAGCAACTATAGACCAACAAGTCTGACAAACCTTGTTCATGAGGTCAGACAGACTCCGACAGACTAACTGCCCGCCTGACGGATGTTTTTGTAGTCAATCGGTTTTTCAGTATCAAGGGCCTACAAAACAGATTCTGACTTCACAACACTTAGATGAAGTGATTTACTATATACAAGAACAATATTTATCATCTGTTTTTTAATCAAAACCTGGCAATGAGTTTTTCCTGACAAAAAAAAAAAAAAACCGTTTTCCTCACAGCATGACAAAACTTTCTCTGTTATGTAGCTTAGCAATGGAGTAAAGCAGTACTCAATGAAGTAAAACCATAAACAAGACAAACCCTAAGAAAACTTCCAGAGAATGACAAGGGCATGGGACATGCATACACTACCGCTTCTTCTATAACAACTACGTTTAGAATGAAAGAATTGAGAAATTCAACCGCTAGGAGATAAAATCAGATATTACATCACTTAATTGTGCAACAATGTGTATCAGTTCAATTTTCTAGTTCGTATAGCATCTAGATGGGAACAGTGGGTCTAAAAACATTGAAATTTTAAGTGTATATGTAAATAGCTTCCTGCCATTGGAACCAGTGTATTGTGCTCTATTCCTACAAAAAGTTTAAAGAAATACATTTTAAAATAAAATAAAAAAAGAAAGAAATTTGCCCGGGCTAGAATTTGAACTTGAGAACTTCAATTTAGTTTCACAAGGTGTCATTTCCCCTTCACACTGCATTCTCGTGTTGTAAGCAATGTTTTTCAAAAGCTGTAATTAATTCTAATGTTGCAGTTAAAGACCAACATGTAAGTCAAAATTTTGCCAACACTTTTAAAAGATGTAGAATAGAAATATTGTATGATCTAATATTTCTGAGGAATACATTGCATTAGAGAAATCTTTAACAGTGTTGTGGCATGTGTTGAAAAATGTAGATACATATTTAGCAATTTTTGAAATTCTTTGTTTGAATGAAAATCAAACTTGTCATATTATTAAGTGAAATTTGCTCTCTAATATTTAGCAAACTTTGTACATGACATTTAAAAGGGGAAGAGAAAGAAAGAAAGGAAGGAAGGAAAGAAAGGAGAGAGAGAGAGAGAGAGAGAGAGAGAGAGAAGAAAAGAGAAAAGAAAAAAAAGAAGAAAAGGAAGAGTTTATTATCATCTTCAATAATGTTGTATGAATGTCAAAAAAATTTTACTTTTTGCAAATTCAATTCAAAGGTTTTACTGGAAATCACACCTCCATAAGCGTACTTTCTTCTACTGAAGCAAAACAATTAATGAAAAATGTTGTAGTAATCCTTGAGAAATTTTCAAAATATCCTGGGAGCTGTATGTGAAGTATATTCAAAAATTAAGATTCATATAAAATTCAAGGGACCGCAACATCACCCATATCAATCAGAAAATGTTCACTTTGGGTAAAATTGCGTGAATGGATTATGTGCTAATGTTGTTCACTAAAAGACAATTATCAGAATGTTTACGAAAAATCGCTTTTTATACTAAGAGTTATGCCGCAGGTTATAATTTGTTTATCAAGCAATGGGATATCATGTCAGAAGACCCGGAATAAACAAGCAGAACACTTCTTAAAGTTTTGGAGACTACATTGAGGGCTTCTCCATTCCACGGATTGCGGGTTTTATGCAACAGAATGCGTGATGTGCTTAAGAAATTAGCGGTGATAACTTCTAAGTGTTTGGAGATGTTCATAGGATTTGATGCAAGTTGTTAACTTGTAAGATGAAATTGTTATTTTTGTTATTGAGAAAGACTTATCATTTCTCGTAAGAAGTAACAGCTGACAGGAAGTGATGCCTTATGACTGACAAATGTGACATTACACAAGGACCAGAATGTGAATTTTTACACTACGAAGTATGAGAAAATATTTGTACTACACCCTTAACGAGAAAGCAAATATTTTGGAATCAGAGGTAAATAAACAGCTTTTTCTACCAAAATATTGTCACTTTTCCCGGCAGCATTATACAACTTTCTCTTTATTGAGTACCAAGAAAGTAGGAGCTGTTCAAAAGCTTTTAGAATACAAAAATAAAATTGAAAATGAAACATATTCAATCTGCAATTGAAACATTTACATAAATACACAGTCCCTAACCATCTCCCCAATACAAATATGGAGAAAATTCAATGAATTTGTTAATAATGGGGCATCAATACTTACTTGTTCGAGTAACAGGTTTAGAAGATGAACCTCTCGTTGCTTTTGATCCTCCACGAGGTTTGCCTTTTCGACCACCTATAATCAAAATAGATTTTAAAAACAATTTATTTTATTAGTCTATTAAAGTGAACATGCCCTTAGAGGTCACTGATAAAAAGTCTCAAGCCCATTGAATTGCCATGCAAGCATTCAACCCTTTCCTCCCAAATGAACATCTACTGCTAAAATAGCATTGTTCATTGGAAGGACACAAATGTATTAGCCGAATACTTGCTTACCTGCCTCACAAGAAGCATATCGATGCATAGCTAGTCACTGAATGTTGGCTAGCTTGCAGCATTAGTGTTTGTTCACAAGGCAGCCACCATTTTTATATCAATTCACAATACGAAGTATTTCTACAATCATCTTGCAATTTACGGCAATGCCTCTCAATTTGAAATACAAGATATTAAAGTATAAAAAAGGCATCATGGTGAGTGTTTCCAAAAGTTGAAGATAATTTTAATATACGTAGTGTACTATCTTGAATGATCATTTACTTCGTAAGATTTCCATAAAAAATGATGAAATATGAAAATTTCATATTCTGGCTCCCGAGTTAAAAATGCGTAAAGAACTCCATATTTTCCTGTGAGGCTCTGCTTTTCATCCCAACCATTCCGTATATTTTCATCTTCCTCCCCAGTGTTGAACAATTAAATTTGTCAGAGATACAAAATAACATATAACACTTATTTTCAATCTGCTTCACAGATTACTTGGCCATCAAACAACAAAACACGACATAAAATATATCAATGATCCAGATACTGATAACATCTTCTCTTAGGACATAAAACACTGATTTCAGATTGTTTCATATAAAGTAACATCAAAACCAATTACCGAAAACACACATTTTACTTTCAGCCACTAATAAAGTCGTGTTATTTTGTTTCCTTTGAAATATACTTCCATCATTGTAACATCCATGAAGACTTGAAGGAGTTCTGCAATATTGACAATATACAGGACACCAATGTTTTTATCATTTTAAATACTTTTTTCTTTTTATTCTTAAGTTGCTTTCTTCTTTAGAATTATATACACCACAAACATATCTAATATTTGACGTTACTGTTTCATATTGACATTAAAAACGGGATCAACTCTTTCTGATGCTCATTGTATATTTTAGTTTTTGAAATCAAACATTTTTTGAAATAAAGAACTGCACTTCTCTTGCTAAAGTCAAATATTTCGTGTTTTTTGTTTTCTTTTTAAAGAATGCTCATTGCTATTTTTATATTATGGAGTACATAATAAGCTTCATCTTCATGTACTTTTATATTCTGTTAAGATTGTGACTATTTTGGTTAATTCATTGCACGTTCTGATGACCTTTTCATTTACCTTCAGTGAATGTTCATGCAACGGCAGCTTTTATGGAATCAATAACACAGACAAATGATATATTAAATCAGGTTCGTAGAATTTAAGTGTGCACTTCCATTTTTATAGCATTGTTACTTGCTCACTTATTATGAGCTTTATAATAAAATTAGTTCCTGAAATTTTTCATTCTTGCAAACACTGGATAAGAGACTGCAATGAAATTCTTTTAGAGCAAGTATTTTTTTCATCAGTAGTTTCAACACAGCATCAGTAAGTTCCATATAGCAATAAAATTGACTACAAGCTTGAATCTCAAAATTTGTGTAATACTTCTAATTCTTTTAAATTACTAAGTTTTTTTGTTTTTTTTGTTTGTTTTTTTCATGCATTGGAATAAATTACTCCAATAAATGCCAACACTTGCTTATAATTGTGCAAAAAACATACAGAAACTTGAGTATAAAATACAATACTTGAGCAGAAGTCAAAACAAATGAAGCTGATACATAAAAGGTTTAAAATGCTGTCAGTCATCAACAAAATTGATAAAGCAGACAAAGATCATTTTCTGTGTTCCTTTCAGTCTTTATTAACTATTTCCAAATATTATTCTTTGCAGATTTAATTGGTTATATGCATGTTACTCATGTAAGACATTTTCTTGAAAGCCAGATCATTATATCTCAGTGTGTACCAAGAAAATTTCTTGAATGTTTCACATTTATCTTCTGATTTAATTTTCAACTTAGTGTATCTTTCATAAATGTTTAAGAAATGTGCACTGAGTAATAAATATATCAATATTCTTATAATTTATCAATAAAATTAATTTATTTCATCGAAAAACAAAAGTATATTCTCAACTTGACTTTATTATGGCACACTGATCCTTCACTACAGCCATTTTTGTTTTCCAAAAATCACGAATAAAATCTTCCTTTCAGTTCCAACACTCCAGGAAACACTGTCACAAATCTCCAATATTCACTCTTCGGAATACCCATGCTATTCATCAAATAGGTTTAACATAAAATTCTAAACGAAATTTAGTTCTATTCTTTGAATCATTTCAAACAGTTAATGAATTGTGCCATTAAAAAAATCAATTAATTTCTTAGAAGAATGGGTAATCACAGCCAATTTTCTTACAACTATTAAAAATAAATACTGCACCTTCTCTGACTACTGCCTTTCACAATTTACATTTATACATATAAAACGCTCTAGACCAAAATAGAAGATCCTCGTCTGTGACTTTCCAATGCTTCCAAATCAGCTGTTCAATCCAGAATCTTGAAGCACAAGGCAATGAAATTATCAATTGAAGTTTTGCCATGTATCTAAATATTGTATACTATTGAAGTACAAGAATATTGTTGCAGTTACTGCAATACATATTTAAAATCTAATAAAAAAATCAACAATGTATAAGGTTTCTATACACACAACAGCTAAAGTTTGGTATTCCTACCGTTTGCTACACGGTAGATTTCACCTCAGTCTTAACCATGTAGTAATTGAATGTGATACTCAATTCAATATTATATACACACACACATTATATATTAATAAACAAACATTTACCCTGTTGATTATAAATAGTAACATACAAAGTAGGCAATTAATTAAAATTATTATCCCCCTGAGTTCAACAGATTAAACTTAAAACAAAGTTTGGAATGAAAGAACAGTCTGTAGCTTTGTACAAGCTACAATGCAATACATTTTGTACAAACACAAACAATGTGCTTAAATAGAAATGAAGTATAGAAACCCCGAGCATTGTTTCAGGTTTAAAAAACTAAATTCCTTTTTGTTCTCCAGCATGCTACCTTGAAACATGTTTTCTGTGCATTCTCTTATCTGCAGAAAAATAAGGATCTGATGGATCTGTGTTCTGATTGATGCTTTGGTTCCTGGAACTACGTTTTGATGTTCTGGTTCTTGTGTTGTTCTCTCCTGTTGCGTTGCTCTTACGTCGACGAGACTTTTGCACCCTGATATTTTGTGACTCTTCTATAGACAGGTCTAGAGCATGTGGCTTACTATACTGTGAATACCCATATTTAAAATCTTCAACTGAATTCATCTTTGGCACATAAACATCTTCATTTGGCCTAACATTTGTATCTGGTCTGTTTCCATCGCATTTAATAACAGGAACTCCTACGTAATAATTGATGGCTGGTATCTCTTTAAGTTGAGCTGGAGTTTTGAACTGTCGACCTGAATATTCCCAATTGTTAACCATTGTATTTTGACTGGTTAAAGGCATTTCAACCTTGATGGCGGGAACGTTCTCAGAAGTAGGTGGCATTATCTTGTCTTTGTTATTGGAATATTCTCTAGGTGCAGGGGGCTGGTATTTCATGGCTTTCTCACAAGTAATAACTTGATTGACATTAGTATTACAACATGGATAAACAGGTACTTCCTTTCCAGGGTTTGGCATCGGAATATTTACTGCAAGGGGTGGAATATTAACTTCCGAGTTACAAGGTCGATACTGTGAACCATCATTTTGATCTTTGTTGGCTTCCTTTGCTTGTTGCAACTGTTGGAAGTAGGCATATGGTAAAAATCGTTGAGGGTTATTACTCATTACTGTTTTGATGGGTCGTTGTACATGTTTAGAAAACAACCTTTCAGTAAAATCTAATTCAGCAATACTTATCATAGGTTTAGTTGGATATGATGGAAAACTATCTTCTTTTGGAGACTCCAGTTTATCTGGTGATTCCGTTTTGATGTTAGACACTGCTGCAATAGTTTTTAATCGCTTTTTTGGAGGCAATGATGAATCTAATTCAGGTTTATATTTTGAATCTAAAATAGCATCTAACTTATTATTAGACAAAGACTCCTCTATTCTCCTTAAAAGCTCCTCATCCTCAGACTTCAATTTTTCCGCCGATTTTAACTTATCTGTATCAGATTCAGCGGGTGGTTCATGGAACGACAAGGGTAAAGGAGGACCTCCGGGTGGTATGGATCCATACCCTGACAGCACCAGTATATGAGCGTAACATTCTGCACATGTACACCTAAAGTACGTACTATCTGGTGGAGGGGCCCCTTTACCTATTGCCATGGGATTTGAGATTGCGGGATAAGGGATGGACGTAGGTGCTGTTGGTGCTTGCAGAGGCACTCCACGATACAACGAGTCTACGTAAGGTCGACCCATCTTACCGCAAGAACCTGTCGTATCCAATAACATACCTCGTTGAGCTGCTCTTGTTGTTTCCTGCGACCGTTGTCCTCCTGCCTTATCAGCCTTATGAGCATCAAGTACCACATCTGGATAGCCCCTAGTATCTGATTCAGTAAGTTGATGCAACTTAACTTCAACATTTGTAAATGAAGGTTGTACAACTCTCCTTGGCATCTCCTGTACAGACTTCAGCACTTCCTTACTTGGTGACTCCTCAGCAGAACTATCATCCCTCTCACAATTAGAAGTGGGCAATGTCTGCTGTACAAAAGTGTAACATCGTGTGCTGTTTACTCTTCCTTGTTTTGTAGTAGTACTATGTGGAATTGGAACACTTCCTAAACCTTGAGATTTTATGTCATTATCATTTGCAAACAAACTAGTTGAATACACACTCCTAGATTGTAAAGTACAACTGAGTGCACTTTCAGTGTCTACACTGTTTGCTGATATAACTGCAGTCGGTGGTCGCTTTTCTGCTGTGGTAGGTCTCGCATCACTGTCATCATCATCATTGTCATCTGCATTTTCATCTGGAGATCTGGGATCCCCTTTAACACTTTCCTCTGGTTCAATTCCAATTACATCCTGGCCTGTTTCTTGTCTATCACACCCCAACTGTGCATAATGTATCTGAGACGCACTCAGATTGAACATCAGATCAAATTTTTTATCACTAGTATTAAATACTTCCATGGAAGGAGGATCTTCTGTTGCTTCTAGAAACCAATGTCCATCCAATATATTAAATAAAACCTCATCATTTGCAGAACTAAATAATCCTATTGGTTGTACTGTGACTTGGGTAGTTGAGTAGTCCATCATTTCTGGATGGTCCATGTCGTTTGAATCCTCCATGTCATTTAGAGTTAAAGTTTCATTATTCTCAGGAGAGGAACCTTCATCTGAAAGTGGTAGCCCTGAAATAGAGGAATCACAGAACACAACTGCCTCTGAATCTTCATCTTTGGGTATTTGTATATGAGAAACAAGCACATCACGGTCTGGTCTTGGTGACACTGTATCCATGCAGAATTTTTCCTGATCTTTGCTGCAACTTGCTATAGCTTCATTTCCTTGTATCTCAGGTTTGCAAATTTGACTAGCAATTGAGCACTTCTTGTCACTGTCACTACTTGATGGTCGATGCGGATCACAGCTACCACTTGCAATGACAGTGTCACGAGTTTGTGTTAAAGGTGTGATTACTGTGTCCATGAGTGTAAATTGTTCTTCAGGATAAGACATTTCTTCCTTTATACAAATTTCAGGTCCAATTATTGCATTGCTCTTTGAACAGCTTGAAGCTGCTAATAACAAATTTTCTCCTGCACTGTCACAAGTCATCATCTCTTCACCAACAGTTTCTCCTATCTCCTGTTTTACTGTTAACTCTTCTACTTGAGAGGCAAGTGTATCTGCGACTTCAGCTTCAGTCTCATCTTGAACTTCTACCTCTGCACCCACATCCACTCCTCCAACACCAACAGGTGATGACAAACACGGAATGGTAGAAGCTGAAACCAGGTCTGCAGGAGATGGAGACGAGTCATCCTCCTTAAGTTTTCGTGTTAAAAGTGCCGTTGGTACGACAGTTATTTTGGACGGGGAATCCACCGCCTGAGTAGTTGTGGTAGGTTGTTCAAGATATGAAGGTGGTGCTAACACTAGTGGAGAGGTTAGCGCAGGCACAGGTGAAGGGGCACACACAGGTGTTGCCTCAGTGACTGTAACACCAACTTCTGTATCAGCACACTCGGAATCAGGAGAAGCAGGTGAATAAGAGGTAACAGAAGCACACGGAGAAGAACGAGAGACAGGGCCTCTAGTACATTCAACCGGAGAAAGCACAGATTGTTTGGAAGCATCAGAAAACATAGAACCTGCATCAGGAAGAGAGTGAGAAGAGACGAGAATAGAAGTATCTGGAGGAGGTGGCGATTCTGGTGAATCTGAAGGTTCAGCAGGCGTGACACTGTTGGATGATGATGGACTAGGGGACTGAGATGGTGGAGGTGGAGAAGGGGAACAAGGCGATTGGAAAATGGTACATGAGGCAGGTGGGACAGAAAGAGAACAAAGAGGTAAAGCAACGGTAGAGGGGGGAGAAGTCTCAACAGAAGGAGAAGACACAGTATTCTGTGATGTTAGTGAAGAAAGAATATTGTATGGAGGTGGGGTTGCAGCTATACAAGCAGGTGGAGGTGTTGATACAGAACGAGAAATTTGAGGAACTGGTTGGGGTGTTTTTGCTCGTTTCTTGGGAGGCAATAAAGAATCCACTTCCATTTTGCACTTTGAATCTACAATTGTACCTGGCTTATTATCAGAAAATGAATGATTTGACTTCTGCAACAGATCTTCATCTTCTGACCTCAAATTTTCCACCATTTTTAACTTGTCAGCATAATATTCAACATGCGATTCATGGAATGACATGGGTAAGGAACCTGAATGAACCAGAACTTGGGAATCAGACACTGGACATGAAGGCGATGTAGCAGTTCGTGAAAATTGTGAAATTGCAGCAGTACGTACGAGGGGTGTAGTGGCAGCAGAATGAGAAGACAGTGAAGTGGCAGTGGAGCGAGGAGGTGGAGTGGCAGGGGATCGAGGTGGAGGAGTGGCAGGAGAACGAGGTGAAGGAGAGGCAGCTGAGCGAAGAGGTGAAGTTGTGGCGGGACGAGGTGGTGGAGTGGTAGATGTGCGAGGAGGTGGAGTGGTAGAGGTGTGAGGAGGTGGTGAAATAGCAACAGAGTGAGGAGATGGAGTTGCAGCAGAGCAAGGAGGTGGTGTGGCAGCACTCCGCGAAGGAGGTGCAGCGGCCGCAGTCCATGGAGGTGCAGCAGCTGCAGACCGTGAAGGAGGTGCAGCGGCCACAGTTCGTGAAGGAGGTGGCGTGGCTGCAGTCCGAGAAGGAGGTGGTGTGGCCGCAGTCCAAGAAGGTGGTAGTGTGGCCGCAGTCCAAGAAGGAGGTGGTGTGGCCGCAGTCCGTGAAGGTGGAGTGGCTGCAGTCCGAGAAGGAGGTGGAGTGGCTGCAGTCTTTGAAGGAGGTGGAGTGGCCGCAGTCCGTGAAGGAGGTGGAGTGGCCGCAGTCCGTGAAGGAGGTGGAGTGGCCGCAGTCCGTGAAGGAGGTGGAGTGGCCGCAGTCCGTGAAGGAGGTGGAGTGGCCGCAGTCCGTGAAGGAGGTGGAGTGGCCGCAGTCCGTGAAGGAGGTGGAGTGGCCACAGTCCGTGAAGGAGGTGGAGTGGCCACAGTCCGTGAAGGAGGTGGAGTGGCCACAGTCCGTGAAGGAGGTGAAGTGGCCACAGCCCGTGAAGGAGGTGGAGTGGCCACAGTCCGTGAAGGAGGTGGAGTGGCCGCAGTCCGTGAGGACAACTGAGAAGTAATTTTTGGTGGCGGTAAAGTAACAGAACTGGAAAGAGGTGGGGTAGCAGGTGGCCGAGATGGAGAATGTGGAGCACCATGCACTCGAGTCATAGACATGGAATTGGATGGCGAAGTATCACGTGCATGACGAGATGAGTTTATTGATGTGGCAGGAAGATTTGAAGAATGAGAAACCAGTGGATGGGGAGCAGAACCAGAATGAGAAAACATACCTATTGTATGCACTCCAGTTAGTATTCGAGAAGAGGGCGTAGATGAAACAGTTGATGAAGCTGCAATAGAAGTGACACCAACAGAAACAGAAGCTGTAGATGAATGAGAAATAGAAGGCTGAACAGATGAAATTGAAAGATGCGGGGAAGTATTTGAATGTGGAGGAGCATGTGAAAGAGAATGAGGGAATGTAGGTGGAATGGGGGGACGAGGAAGGGTTGGTGGAGGAGTACGAGAAGTTAATGTGGATGAAGGAGGTGGAGTTTGAGATGGGCGCCCACCAGGAGAATGGAGATGATGAGATGGTGAAGGTGTTAGCGCAGTACGAGACGGAGGACGAGGGAGAGAAAGTGGAGCTGGAGGAGGCGGCCGTGGAACACTGAGAACACCAGGGAGAAGATGATGAGGAATAGTATGACCTAATGCACCAGGAGGAGTAGGTGGAGGAGGAAAAGTTGTCAGGAAAGAAAATGGGGGAGGAGGAACAGACATGGGAGGTAAAGAAAAGCTTGAATTTGGCGGTGCAGGAGTTGAGGGAAGAGGTGGTAGAGGAGGAGCTGGACTTCGAGGTAAAGGCGGCTGAAGTGGAGCTGGAGAAGACGGAAGAGGCGGCATATATGGTACAGATGTCTGGCCATGCTGACCTGAAGATGATTGAGGAGGTGGTGGGGGTGGGGGAGGAGGAGGAGGTGGATAAGTTGGAAGAGGAGGAGGCGGAATAGAAGGTGAAAAGCCTGCAGGAAGGCCTGACATATTGGACATAGTCCTATGAGGTGACGACACAGAAGAAGAACAAGCAGATACATGTGGGGAAGTGGATGCAAGTGAACCAGAAATGTTAGGAGATGCTGAACGAGAGTCAGTGTTACGTTTCAGATGCATTGTAGAAAGAACAGAAGAATCTGTTGGAAACCTATTTGAAAACATTGGCGGTGGTCCTCCCTGAGGAGTGGTGGTTGTGGGTTGTTCCAAAGAAGTTGTAGGAGGGGGAGGAGGAGGATGGGAAGATGTGTAACTTGGCAAAACAGGAGGAGGCACAGATGTGCGAACTGCTGATACAGGGCTAACTGTAGTAATTGGAGTCGAGACTGACGTAGGTCGTTCATTTCGTAACGAAGAAACTGAAGCCTCAGATGACATCTCGGAAACATCACGCATTTCTTCATCAATTATGTCATGTTTTTGTAATATTCCTGTAGAAACCACATTTTGAGTGTCTTCAGAAGAAATAGCACCCGTAGCCCCTGATTCACTACAAAGATCTGGCATCTTCCTTAAAGCTTCCATGTCTTTAAACAATGAATCCACAATAGAGCTGGTTTCTGGAAGGCTCACACTTTCATCAGTACTTTCACTAGATGTTAAATCAGCTTTAATACCCAATTTCTTTTTCTTCTTTTTCTCCCCCTTTCCTTTCTTTGAACCAAAAACCTTGTGTTCAAGCATGGATATAGTGTCACCACACAAACCCAATATCTTATTTTTCTTTAACTTCTTTTTTCTAATTTTCTCAAGATCCTTCTTTTTGTCTTTTACTATGTTCTTGTTCTTCTTCTTTTTTACTTTCTCTTTGACCTTGACTGGAGAGGTGTCCTTTTTACTGCTTGTCAATTCTTTCACCTGTGAACTTTGAACCAAAGATTCCAGATCAAGACTTGCCCACATATCAGTTGAAAAACCAGCTTCCTGCAACACAAGGTACAATTTAAGTATCATGTACTATTTAGTATTGTCCTAATGTATTCATATGATATGCAACTTACTCCCTCCAATTTGTCATTATTAACAGGGTACACTGATAACTGCTTACTGCAATATAATTCTTTGTCTGTACTTCCATACAGACTTTCCTGAAATTCTTTTACTCCTTTGAGAAATGCCTGTAATACAAGATATCAAAAACAACAATTTACAAATCAGGCAGGCTTTGAAAATGAAATTATTCAACCCTCTCCACATCCATACCGAGTGGCGCCTTACACAAAAAATAGACCTATTTCAACAAATTTCATGGCAATTCAAATCTTATCTCAATTGCGGGTCAAAAGAGTACCGTAGTTGATAAATATTAATATGATTCTAATGGTATTGAATATTACAGTATACTATATTTTTAAAAAACTACCTAAGTGTGTACCACACTTTTTTGGTGAAGTTAGATTTAACTGAAAGCTAATGAAGTACTGAGAAAAACAATTCAGAGCACAAAGGGTTTATGAAATATATTTAAATCACCAATTATCATCATTTAGGATTGTGAAATAGTGACCGCCAGTCACATGAATTAAGTTTTCCCAGTAGTTTTCTGATTTCTCTGCCATAAATCAATGCCAAGTAACATTAGTTGTAAAATGTAGAAGTAGTGAAATGAAGTAAAAGGTTTTGAACAATAACTCTGACCTAGAATAAGAATTTTTGAATTAATTTCCAAATCTAAATTCTCCCCAGCTCTTCTGCAGATGAAAACTTTTTTTGTCATTTAATGCAATTGAAATTCTCAATTGCTATTCTTTGACATTTTTAGAATAGTTAAAAAATAGCCTTTCTTCATAATACTTTGTTAAACAATTTTGACTTCAAGCTAGAACTTATTCTGGGAACAATTTATAAAAAATAAAAATTTAGCACAAATGCTTAGAGATAATACTTGATGCAAATACTTAGGGAAATTGGACTCTTGAAGGATGAAAGATGGAACATCTCATGAAAATATTTGGATGCCTTAATGAATGCCCCCTCTGAATTACCTCCAGACTTGAGCAAATATTAAGTAACTTTTTTGAATTCAGTGCATTGTTATGCTACTTTGATTGTATTAATAGTGTGTTATATTATAATTAATATTTAAATATTATTTAGATGATGTATTTGAATTTCAGTTTTACAGAAATCAGCCACCATGTAGCACTCTTGATGTTTCATTAATACATTCAAATAAAAATCCATGTCATTAATGACATAACATCTGCATCACCATTAATGGATTACAAAATTCATTTGTGTTTCCAGTAGTCTGTATTTTGTGATGATTTCGCTAGGGAATATTTTACATAGTAACACAATGTCCACTCAGAACTGCGTTTAATTCCATCACTTAGGGCATATATGCATCGCAATATATAAAAAAGTATTATAAAAGTTAAGACATTCAGATTGTTATTGCAAATTTTCACATTCAATAAATGTACTTCACTTTCAAAAATTAATGTAACTAATTTTTCTTGCCTAAGAAAAGAAAATTAATACCTAATGGCAATTTATTAAGGCACTGTATGGGTTTGCATGGCACTGTATGGGTTCTTCTGGACATTCAGTCTGATTTCCCCAATTCTTTTCTTGGAAATACATTACAACTGCCATGGTAATTGAGAATATCAATGAAAATATGAAAGGCAATGAATAGAACAAAAGCATGAAAGGTTTTTCATTATTAATATTAAACTCTTCCAACATATTAGGACAAGAAAACAATTATTTATTGATCAATATTACCTGACAAGAACCAAGAATAAAAATTCCAATTTATCAAAGCTCTCTGGACAACCTTGTACCTACAAATCAAGCTGATCTTCCTTTTAGCAAAATGAATGACCTTTTTCTTGGGATAGAAAGTATTTAGTATAAAAATAAAGAAAAAGAAGTTGGGCTATAATAATTAAAAAGCAATAATAATAATAATAATAATAATGAAGGGAAAAAAGTTAAAAATAGGCTGAAAAAATAAAGACTCCACTATTAATACAAATTAAAAATTGGACTTAACATGCATTTTTGAATGAAATTAGAAGCTAAAACTTCACTCACAACAAATAACTGAAGATAAAAAGTGGAGGTTGGAGGAAAAATTAACAAATGATAAATAGATGGAAGGAGATAAGCTAGAAAAGGAAAATAAAGACATACTTACAGTGCAAGCATTTTTTAAATTTAATTTGGCTTGCATAAAAAAATGTGTCACATTTTTCTTTGATTTTGGAGGAATCTTTGGTAAAACATTAGTAAATACTTTCGCTTTCTCTACAAAGTTGTCCGGTGGTTTCAATTTTAGCACAGCCAATTTATTGATCCGTTTTTCTTCATCAGATTTCTGTTGTTTCTCCTTTCCTTTACTCTGAATAACTTTCTTAAAAAGTTTAAATATAAGCACGTAACGCACATATGACATTTCATTTAATGGCATTGTAACTTGATTTACAATTTTTCTGGAAAAACAAAACAAAAAACAACAACACATAATTGTTAGTTTTCTTCTATTACACAAGTCTTAATTCAATGGATAATTTTCAACAAATTCTGAGTAGTAAATTCACAGAAAATGGTCAAAGCTATGCATGCAAACCCTCAATAGAACAGATTCTGCAAGTTAGTACAAAGATTAGCAAAGAAAATTCCAATCACTTGAAATTATTTTCTTAATCACAAATAACACAACAAATTTTAAACATACCCCAACATGGGAAGACACACTTCTTTGCTTTGATGATTTATCAGCTTTGCCTTCAATATTGCATCCAAGACATGATCCTCAGACTTATCTGTACAACAAAAAACATTTGCAGTGTAACCACATTACTTTGGAATCTTATCAGTTTTTGAACATTAGCATTAAGTTCAAACAAGGTTGCAATCCACAACTAAATAATTGGCATTAATGTGATTATAGTATGAGAAGAACCATATCACTGTCAGGGCACCTATCAAATGAAGTGGCCCTCTGTCACACAACTGCAAAAGTGATAGTGATATCTAATGAAAAGAAATATAGCAGAATAAATCATTTTTATTATTAACCTGAATATAAGAGGTTTTTTCTAAACATCTCATTAAAAAATTACAGGATATTCTTATTAAGCCTGATTAAGATTTATATTTTTGAACAGCCTTTTCATGCCAAGAACAAAACTCCAATGTTGACGTAACAAGCAGCTAAAACAATAAATATTAAAAGTATCTATAATATCTAAATTATTTTCCCCGTTTTGTCAGCATTCAATGCAAAGTTTGCCTTGGGTTTGAAACGAATATTTTTTTAACGAGAGAAAGGGGTGAGAGTGGGGAGAGGAGAGAAAGAGAAAAAAGGGTGAGAAAGAGGGGGAGCGAGAGGGAGGAGGAGAGAGAGAAGAGGGAAAGGGGAGAGAGAGAGAAGGGGGAAAGGGGAGAGAGAAGGGGAAAGGGGAGAGAGAGAGAAGGGGGAAAGAGGGGAGAGAAAAGGGAAAGAGAAGGGGAGAGAGAAGGGGAGAGAGAAGGGGAGAGAGAAGGGGAAAGAGAAGGGGAGAGAGAAGGGGAAAGAGGGGAGAGAGAAAGGGAAAGAGGGGGGAGAGAAAGGGAAAGAGGGGGAGAGGGGAAAGAGAAGGGAAAGAGGGGGAGAGAGAAAGGGAAAAGAGGGGGAGAGAAAGGAAAGGGAAGAGGGGAGAGAAAGGGAAAGAGGGGAGAGAGAATGGGAAAGAGGGGGAGGAGAGAGAATGGGAAAGGGGAGAGAATGGGAAAGAGAGGAGGGAAAAGAGGGGAGAGAGGGAGAGAGGAGGGAAAGAGGGGAGAGAGGGGAAAGAGGGGGAGAGAGGGGGGAAAAGGGGGAGAGAGGGAAAAGAGGGGAGAGAGGGGGAAAGAGGGGAGAGAGGGGGAAAGAGGGGAGAGAGGGGGAAAGAGGGGAGAGAGGGGGAAAGAGGGGGAAAGAGGGGAGAGAGGGGGAAAGAGGGGAGAGAGGGGGAAAGAGGGAGAGAGGGGGAAAGAGGGAGAGAGGGGGAAAGAGGGGAGAGAGGGGGAAAGAGGGGAGAGAGGGGGAAAGAGGGGAGAGAGGGGGAAAGAGGAGAGAGAAATATATAGCATTTTAGAAAATGAAGATGAAAACAAATCACGTGAAAATGCATTTACACGTAGAAATTTTATTGCATGATGCACCAATCTTCAAGCCTGTGCAGACTCTTGGTTCAACATTCAGCAAGTATGAATCTGCGTTTTGCAAGTGGTAAGAATGAAAACGATAACTTTGGCTAATTAGACAATGATGTACCTATAGTTAATAAGGACAGAACAGTAAAAAAATATTTTCTACTCAAATACTTTTTAAACCTTTTAAACTTGGAAACTTGCTGCTCCTAAGCATAACTAGCAAAACAAAGATGTTGAAATAAGAGTATGAAGTTAACAACTCGATAGGGGGATATACATGAAACAATTTATTGATGTGATAAATTGCACCAAATAACCGTTATATAAATTGCCAAGATAAATTTCTCAGTTAAATCGTGTAAGATATACTAACAGTATAATTGAATCAATATTTCTACTCAATTCAATTGATCCAATTTACTTGTATTACCCGCACAACTTTTTTTGAACAATGACCTAGCTTCCTCCTCTGTAAAGCAATAAACAATTGATAACCAAAGCTCGCAGAGAGCACTGATGAACAACATTCCAAACACATCTTCATTAGCACATAAGAAAACATTTATAGTTGAAACCGAGATCTCCTGGTTGTATTTTTCTAAACAACATCTAAAGAAATGGCCAAAGCAGATTCAATTCCATCGCAGGAGGTACTTTGAACTCCTGGGAAAATTAGAACTCATTTTATCGAGAAAGTTGCGAAGGCATGATTGATATTCCAGAGATTGGCATTGCTTCACAAAATCTAGTGGTTGATGTTGTAACTAATACCCACACACTACCCGCATTTCTCCAAGCTATCGTTCAAGAAAAGTGGCGCGATTAATACATATGTGTTGTTTGTAACAATTATTTGGACATATGTAACCAATTTATTTGTGATCAGTGATTGTAACAATTATTTGGTCATATCTAAGCAATTTATTTGTGATCAGTGATCTTTCACCATTTTCTACAATATGACCAATTAAATGTTGAAATTGAAGAGTTGTTTGAGAGTGAATATTATTGTTTGTTGTTGTTGTTGTTGTTATTGTTATTGTTGTTATTGTTATTGTTATTGTTATTGTTATTGTTATTATTATTATTATTATTATTATTATTATTATTATTACTACTACTACTACTACTACTACTACTACTACTACTACTACAATGATTATAATTTTTCCTTCTTCAGGCAACACCAGTTTTAACATTCTCATCACCAAGACAATTTTCTAGTCAATTTGACAACATGCAATTTTAAGCCTAAATAATAAGAATTAATTAAAATTTTTAAAAGAATCTCAGGAGAACTCTTCAGAAAGCGTTATATTCAGAGATGATACTTTCTGGGACACGCAGTAATTATTGTAGAGATTTATGCAGAACATTGGTGAGTTAAGAAAGAATTAAGGAAACTTACACTAAAATAGTTAATAATTCCGTCTCCAATTACGAAGCAAGTTTTGGTTGAATTAGAGAGTCATTTACCATAGACACAAGCACTTGAGTTACTTTGCTTACACTCTTTTAGGCAAGAGAATTAAGCCAATTTCAAAGATGATTTCTACCAAGGGAGCAAAACTGGCCAGAATTAGTGGTGCAACAAAAACATTTATTCTTACTTAATGCTACCTTTGCAATTTTTAAAAGTTCAGAGTTCAATGAAAATGATAACCCTTACTTCAAGAATTGCTTGTTCTATCTTTGGAAAACATTTAGAGAGGTTTTTGAGTGAGTTTTTCCTTTTTCTTTTCTTTCATGATTTGCATTAACCTCAAGCAGGAAGTATGCACAAATTACTAGTTGTTTTCGTTTTGTGGTTTCTTTCTTTCAGAAAATTGTAGTTTGTGTATACCTTATTAAAAGACTTAATTTTTAAGAACATATTTCATTTTAGATAAAAATAATTATCTTCATATTTGTGGTAATGCAATGTTAAATTTGCAATTTTCAAAAACAACAGTTCACTAGAAATGAGACTAACACCACTTTTTACTTCTTTTCTTATACATCCAAGGAGAAAATTAAATGAAAAAAATTTGGATTAGTTTTTGAGAAAATAATTCTTTAAACATTGCCTAAATTTCATGCCAATACTATACTTTTTCAAAAACTTGTACACAAGGTATTTCAAGACCTGTCTTTGAACATTTCATATAGCTTAGTTACTCAGGCAATACATCAGCCCTAAGAGGTATACTATAGACAAAAAAATTATTCTAGTAAGATACCATTTCTCAAAATTTCATTTGATATGGGTAATATTTAAAATATTTCAAAAGCATAACATCTTATTTTTTCAGGAAATCTAATCTCTCTAATGGCAATTCACAAAGTATAACCTGATAATTTACCATGAGCTTACACATCTAATAAATATATTGTTCTCACCTAAGAGTAAATACAATGCTGAGGTCAGCCTGGAAGTTATCTTCTTAGCTTTCTCTTTTTGTCGGCTAGAAGAAAAACAAATGAATTTCTCAACAATCAAAAATAATATTAATGATAATAATAATAATTATTAACATGTACAATTAATTGTATTAGCATTATTCTAAGATAAATTAAAAATAAAACAGCTTACCATGCAGCTTTAATTTCCATATCTATGTACATGGCTACCAATTCTGACATCAAATCTAGGTATGATGAACGTTTCCCTGGCTAAAAAGAATAAAAATAAAAATTCAGTTAATTCAAAAATTAGAACCATACTGTTGCACAAATCTTTTTCACATAAATTGATGGACAGAAAGAAAATAAAAATGAAAGAAGGAAGAAAGTGGTCACGAATTTTCTAATACAAAGAAAGTGGGAAATATTTATTTTATGGGACATTGATGTCCAATTTACAATTGTACATAAAAATTAGATGGCTCACAATTATGCATACAAGAAAATAAGAGCATAAGATAAAAATAATAATAATTATAATAATAAACAATCTATTGTACTGGAAAATATTAGATCTCAGAAAGTTTAGTGAATTCAGTTAAAAGAAGCTCCATAATTACAACTTTGTAATTATTAACTACAGGTTCTGGTGAGAAAGTTATGTGATGTAAAGGTAAAAGTATCCCTGTGCAATTGCACACAGGCTGATGTGGCCCACAGGGGAGGTGAAGGCAGGGCTCCGCTTATTCATCTCTGTCAGCACAAGACTGAGGTTGTGCGGCAAGCACAACGCTCAGGTCACCTTTACTCCCAGGAAAGAAGGCTGAGTCGGCCTCAGAGCCGCCTTGAATGGAAATCACCAGATAAAAATCCCAGCCTATGCCGCAATTCGAACCCGCGTCCTTAGGGTCATGAAGCCAGTGCCCTATCAGTGAGCCACTGCAGCTCCTCAGTTACAGAGCCTTCAGTCACGTGACCGGTTTTTTTGACAGCCAGTTACCCAACCACAAGGATCTCGCCAGGGGGCGTGGTCGGCTATAAATACGCAGAAATTATGCGTTTTCATTTCACAAACGTTGGCTAACATGTCTTGGAGCTGTGGAATAACGTATTGACAATCCGACAAAGGAGAAAGTTCAGTGAAAAATATTTTATTATAGTGATAAAATTAGCTTGAAGTACTCTGAAACTATGTTCAAGATTACCGTTTTCAAAAGTTAATAATTTACACGAACTGTGTTCAGTTTGAATTTAGAGAGTTCGCTGCAGAAAACAGAGGTTGAACTAACGGGACTTCTCTTTTGTTGACAGGCCCAGGGCAGGCCTTTTGTACGAGTTTCAAGGGTTGTTTATGACACGTTTTGTGTATTTTAGCATGCTACCCCCACAGAGGCCCTGCCCAAGCCCTTCTGAACTGGGCGCAGGAGCCTGTTGAACCTTTGTGAGATCGTCGACACAGCCGAGAGCAGTCATGAACGATTTCACTCCACATATTTCGGAGAATTTCCATTATTTATTTAATATTATTATAATATTTTTATATCATATTTAATTCACTGAAATATTAGATATAACATTAATAGAAACTAATAATAAGTTAAATTCACAGTTTAATAACATTAACAATAGTTATTTATAACATATTTAATTTATAATTACTTGCATTTTAAATACTTTATTTCTTATAGTAGATATTTATTTTTGTAATAATATTTAATGTAGTTTATTATAAATATTAATATTTTCTGAGTAACATTAGCAATGAGTCCACTGCAGAAGGGAGAAATGACACAGCATCAACGCCAAGACAACATCTTTTTTATTGCAAGATATGTAGAAGAGCTGAAGAGGCAATATAGGAACTACTTCCGTTATTGACCAGACTGCCTATGCATTGAGATTGAAAACTCACATTGTTCAAAAGTAAGTAAAATTATAATAAAAGTATCAGGTGAAATTGTTTTGGATAATGTTGAATTTACTCTTGCAGATACTGGAAACCAGACCCTGATACTGCACAGACTCCAAAAAGAAAGTGTATGGGAATCGAAGGGAACAAAACGTGTAGTGGATGATTTTGGACAGAGCTTAATTAGGTGCATTATTTATTCAATGTACGAGAATGGTAAGTAATTTAAATTTGCATGTAAGCAAGTTCCTATGTTGTTTTGTAAATAAAACAATTTTCTCAGGACAAAGTGTTACTCTGGACTCAATTTTGACTGCAGTTAAACATATAGGGTTTACTGAGGGGAAAACTACTTTGTCTTATCTGCTTTGTACCATGAGTTTTGAGTGGAAAAAGACAGACAACCACAGGTCACTAATGGAAAGAAATAACATTGTTGTTGCAAGATCAGACTTTTTGATGGAATATATGAAACTGAAGGCTGAAGGTTATGAATTTGTGTTTTTGCACGAGACGGTTTTATTCAAACAGCAAGCAAAAAATGAGAAGGCATGATTTGCATGTAATGAAATGCATCATTTGTGAAATTGCAGTTATTTCAGTGTCAAGAATAGTGTGTGTCAAGAATAATGTGAGTCCAGTTTGAAGCACCAATATAGTGGTTCAATATGATTTTATTTTGATACATCTTAAGTAATTGGTTTTCATTAATTAGACGGTTTGGTAATGTAGATACCTTATTAATTCAAATTAAATAAACTGAGGTTATCTGGTATCAAGTTTCTATTTCGCTTAAGATCTTTTCGATCGCGTAGCGATCATCGTCAGAGCAGGAAATACATTAATAGATATAATTATACATTCTACAGATTAATATATAAAAGAAGTATGCAGTTGCGTAAGCAAACTGGATCGATCGTACCTTGTAGCTGCTGGGCGGAAAACGAAGTTCTGCGGATTTTTGAAATAGCGGCTCGCTTAAGAAAGCAGGGCGGCGGTCGGGCAAGTGTGGGGGCGGGGCAGGGGAGGGCGCGGCCGAAGGGTCGAGAGGCGCGGCCGATGGGCCTGGTGTGAGGAGGGCGCGGGCGGTCGGAGGTGGGTGGAGTTAGGGGTGTACACATTGTGCTAATTTTAGCAGAGGTGACGAAAGTTCAGGGATTTGCTGGTTAAGACTAGTATTATTCTGGTTTTTTAGGTTGTTGTGAATGTGAAGTGATTCTAATTTTAATCTGTGCCAGTACCTATTTTCAATTTCTAGGATATGGAAATTAATGAGTTTGTCAAATGTGTGATTGTTTTGATTTAGATGATCAGCGAAGTGTGAAACTGTGGTGGTATTGTTTTTCCATGCTTGTTAGTGTTCCTTGATCCTTTGTATTGAAATTTTTCAGTTGTGTGAAGATAATTTTTGATGTGTATGAATCGGGTATGTAAAAGGATGTGTGAATGAAAGTATGTTAAGTAAAGTTTTGATTGTGAATGAATGGTTGAAAATATATTCTAACAATACTTTTTCAGTCCCATCAAAAATTAACGTCAAGTAGTAGAAAAATTCTTTGTTTTAATAAAAAAAGAGTTACAAATGAAGATTGATTGATTGGTTGGGTTCAAGGGCGCTTCAACGGCTAAGGTCATTTGCGCCCGTGTCAAATTATTTTAAGACCAGTGCATAATATTGCAGTTCCAAGTTAATAAAGAAAATTAAAATCTTTAATAGAAAGCAAAGTAAAACTGAGAAGGGACATATCCCAATAAGAGGGTTTGGCAAAAAATTGCCAGATAGTTTTTTTGTTTGTTTAAAATCTCGGGCCACAAGCCAAAAATTGGCACTATCATCCTCTCTCAGACAAGGCTGCACAAGCCTGTCTCTCGCAAAAAGCTTGCAGAGAGAAGATTCATCATTATTAAGAACCTCCGCAAGGGAGCCAGCAAGGTCATGCCTTCGACGGCTCTCTCTCATCTTAACACAGTGTAAGAGAACATGCTCCACGGTAAGATCCACCTTGCAGCATTCACATATAGGGGGTGGGTCCCCGTGGAGGAGATAACCGTGGGAGAAATGGCAGTGACCGATTCGGAGGCGTGTTAAAATGATCTCCTCTCGCCGAGCATCACGAGATGAGGAAGACCAAGGATTTATGGAATCCTTGATTCTCGTGAGCTTATAATCTGAGTTATGCCACTCTGTTTGCCATTCACTGCGGATAGAGAGTTTTATAAACAGCTTAGTGTCTTCCGTGGGGACTGTGAAGATGTCTAATTCTCTTTTCTTCAAAGCGGACTTTGCTGCCTGGTCAGCTATTTCATTTCCTCTTATTCCCACGTGTCCAGGGACCCAACAAAAGACTAAAATATAGTGACGGACCAAGAGATGGTGGGTTTGCTGTTGGATGGTCATTGTCAGTGGGTCACAAGACGAGAAGGAGGAGATGGATTCAAGAGAGCTTTTTGAATCACTGCAGATAACTACTTTCTTTAGTGACATTGATCCAGCATATTTAAGTGCCTCCAAGAGCGCATACTTCTCTGCGGTATAGACACTGCACGAAGAGTCTAGTCGAAAACCTTGCGTGGATCTACTGCAGTAGAAGGCACATCCGACTACAAATGAAGACTTAATGAAAAGTTTTATCTTTCGAGCAGTATGTTAGTTTCTTGTGTTGTAAGACATCTTAATGCAATACAATACTACAAATTATCAAATTAGGCTGTTAGGTCCGGCTTGATAACAAATAAACTATTGTTATATAAGATGTTACAATATGAACATCGTTCATTGTTTTATCCATTTTGTAATAATTCAAATGTATAATTTTCATTTCAAAATTGATACAGTTTACTCCTCACTCAGGCAAATGTGGTAGGCTGAGGTTGGAGATAGATAATAGTAAGCCATGAATTTTTAGAATTTTTAGTATGATCTAAACGGACTTAGGAAATTCATTTTAATTTTGTACGATTTGACTTTAAATTATCTAAGTGGATAAAATTTATTGAACTTCAAAACGGTTTGGTGGTATCCTTCAAATAA
Organism: Teleogryllus occipitalis; assembly: GCA_011170035.1. NCBI lineage: Eukaryota > Metazoa > Arthropoda > Insecta > Orthoptera > Gryllidae > Teleogryllus > Teleogryllus occipitalis. Next base: position 383,968 of record BLKR01000750.1, on the reverse strand, counting down.
ATAATACAAGGGAATTTTTCACATACACGTTTGCCTTTTTTGTTACCTTTATACCCATCTTCTAAATGACTTATTTATAGATAATAAAGTCATTGAAGGAATGAAATATTTCAATTTTCCTTTCTTAGGTTAAAATTTGCAAAGTGATAATGAAAAACCATTCATCTTTCATTAATTTGTATATATTAACATTCTATAATATCCTTTTAGTGACAATCGAGTTCAATAATTCATAGCACTTTTCAATCTTAATTTTAAGAACCGACTGTTGGTTTCGATATTTAAGAAATTTACCTGATGTAATTGATCAATTGAATTTACTGAGAATTCTGCCAAATAGAACTCTGAGAATATTCACTAACTTGTATACTTTTTCCCACAGAAATCTTTGAATGTAGTGTCAAGTATTTTTCAAGGTTGAATAATCAGAAGAACCCAGTATTATGAAAAGAAAATAGCAAATTAATGGTAGTTTCATGTTAATTATACATATCTAACATGTTAATTAAGCATGCTTTACCAGTCAAGAATCACAGAACAAATTATTAAAGTATTATTACATCAAGTTCACAATTAAATAACCACATCTGTAAGTTAATGATCAATAACTGTCACATTGGCTATGTCATGTCGTAAGAACAATATGAATATGAAATCGCAATTATAAATATCTATTATCAAAATTGCAAAACATTATACAGTACATAAATTAATTTGAATGTTCTGAACATGCAAGATTAAAAAGTACCAGCAGAATTCAGATAGTATTTACAAGGCCTACCTGGGAGTTTCGCAGTATTATTCCATATCATACTTCTCTCAGATGGCTTAATTCACTCAATTACACATGTTCTCAACAGCATTTCGAAATGTTTTGTAGCACTTCGTACAATTTTTCACCATTATTGATAACATAATTAAATGTATCTTTCGTGCAAATTGGTTCTAACCTCCATGCGATGAAATGACATTTAACAACAAAATGAGTAGGCCAGCTGTCAATGCTATTAAGGTGACTGGTGGAAGAATATTTTTCGCAGCGGAATGCAGTCTTCGGCAACGCTTATTTGTCATGCAAGCTGTCATTAAAATCATCTACTGCCCTGGTTGCTCTGTATTTGATGTACACGTGTTAAAAATAACACTGTAAAACAATAAGCTAATTATATCTTGAGGGTCTATTCGGGACACAAAACATCCATTGGGAAAGTAACCACTGGCAATCAAAGGTGCCAGTAACAAATTGTATACATATATAAGGTAATTGTAAATTCTCAATCAATCCAAGCTTGAGAGATTTATTGATAACTGCATCAATATGCTCAACAAAAGTCACTTTTCTATCGAAGTTAGGCTAACTGAAACATCTGATCGAGGTTCACACCATCAATTGAATAAGAGTCATCAAAAGCATTCCTGCTTCTTAAAAAAGTGATAAATTATATTTTCTATGAGGGAGATGACTATTTTAGTGCACCAAAAACCAAAATTCAATTTCCTCAAAAATCAGGCATTTACCAATAAACTACAAAAAGTAGTAATCATCAATAAACTTCAAAAAGTACGGGGCTTAAACTTTTGTTTTGAGGTACCCCAGCAAAGACGAGGATCACTCAGAAGAAATTTCTGTTTTTAACAATTTGAAATCTGTTCTGCAAGTAATCAGTTAACCATATCAGAGACCCTGATATTCCAAAATAAGGTTTTAAAATGAGTGAATTGTGGTTCACAAGAGTCAATTCTACAATAATACTGTCTACTTGGGTTTTCTATTGAGCAAGCAAATCACAAAGAGACTGTACACATCGTTACTTTTCGATATTTTGTACCCCATAATCCTACATAGAATTACAGCTGAACTAGGGGAGCTAAAACAGCATGTACTTTCTCTCGCCTGTATTTTCACCCAAAATTGTAGATGACCTAATTTCAAAATTATTTTTAAGGAACAGATTTCATTTAGGGAAAAAATCTCTCTCGTGGTTGTAGGAAGAAACTGAAAAAAATTTGAATTCCTGCAATTCTCAAAAAGTCAGTTTTCAACAAAAAATGAGACCAGCACTATTCTCTTGAACGTCCTTCATTCAACTACAAAATTTAATGAAAAACAATGAAGCTATTTTTTTTTTTATTTTGAAAATGTCCCAAAGGGTTCATTGTAAAGAACTCCACAAAATTAAAATATCAATTTCAAAATCAAGAGGCAACATCAGCCAGATTGATTGTGGAATACTAATTTTGGAGAAAATAAGCTGAACGGTCTACACTGTTCCACGAGCGTTGTTCTCGGTCAGACAAACAGACGGATGGATGGAGAGACAGACTTTTGCTGTCAGTTGATTTTTCAGAATCAAGGACATAGATCCTGGGTACACCATGTTTTAGAGAATTTTTTCTAAATTTAACAACTAGATTTATCCACTTTTTTGTTACCAGGGCCCGAGTTATTCTGCCAAAAATTCGCTGTTTTTTCGCGCAGCTACTCCATAGCAAGAAAGTAAAAAAGAACAATTTTAGGTTTTCATTCCATCAGTCTAGTGACTGATGGAATGATATGGCAGTATGAGCAGCGTATAGACTACTTACAGTTCAATGTGCTGTTGCCACATTATTATGCACATGGCACCATCAACATAACAGATAAATTAAAACTCAAAACATTAACACTGTCAGGCTATGGTCTTGCTATCATGTTCCTAACTTTCACCAAAGCCAACTTTATTGCTTCTGCGGCTTCGTACGTGTCGGAGACAATAAGGCAACCCTTGCTGTACGAAAGTAAACAAATCCTCGCAAGCTGATTGCTTCAGAGCAGGTCATATGAGGTACCACAGCATATGGCAAGGGAACTGTCATAGTCGCTTATACTTTGCCGGTACTGTAGAAAATAAAAAATCTTGGGTACAATACTAAGGATAGAGGTTGATCTATAGTTAGACACATTGTTTCTAGTCCCAGATTCACGAATCTGAGAGATACAAACGGATTTTAATTATGCTGGAAACATTCAGTGAATTTACTAGTATTTACATATTTCATATTCTTTTGCAGGACCAGGTTTTACTCATTTTATATATTTTATTTATACATATAAAAGCCAGTGGGACGTGTCCATTAACAGGCTCACAAAAGTTCATACAAAAAATACAAAATTCAATTGTATTCTAATGTGCTAACATTCTAAATTCAATTGTCACTCTCAATAAATTTGATGGCAGAATTGCAGAGTGCAGTCAGAGAGTTCCCAATAAAATCGATGTTTATATCAATATTAGAAACAAATCTATCAAAATTCACAATCTATTATAATAAATTATAATCATAAATCACATCTATTATAATAAAAGTGACTTCAATGACATGTAACCAACATCATTACCATTTGATGTAGAGAAGAATAGATATGAAATTTTTACAGGCTCTTCTTCAGGATTGTTGCAGTGTCCTTCCGAAGTTAGATAAAGATTAATACAAAACAAATACACAAAATAAATAATTTAAATAAGATGATGGTAGATCCACTACGATCATTATTTTTCTAGTTGCTAAGAGCAGATTGGTTCCTAATATAATCCGCCAGAAGCCAGTACCTAATTGTATGGTTCCTATTATATTTCCCCAGAGGCCAGTAGCAGTGCATAAGACAAATTTTTAATCTAATAGCAATGTACTGTAAAATAAAACAAAGGAAATTAAAGTTTTTTTTTATTTGAACCAATTACATTAACAATAATAATCTTAAACACAGCGGTTTCAATAAAATGGATCTTTTCTCTCTTTCATTAGGATTTGATAAGAAGAAAGTCCACGCAATGCCAGGTATTTTGCTAGTTTTATACAAAACACTATTTAATGTCAATTTGTCACAAGAGAGGGAGGGAGGGAGAGAGGAGGAGAGAGGAAGGGAGAGGAGGAGAGAGAGAGGAGAGAGGGAGGGAGAGAGAGAGAGGAGAGAGGGGGAGGAGAGA